>JAMQGT020000811.1:0-13060 GCA_024447675.2 Pterophyllum scalare | reverse complement strand
TGTTATGTCCTACTGGTTCATTTGGTGCTTGCTTGTTTCACAAAAAACTCTTCCTTCCCATGCAAAATATGTTACACAATGATATTTTTTAAACAACCCATTTTGTGTTTTTAAAATTGAACATGCACAACTGTTTTGTGTAAATTTTCCTACTTAACACATCAGCTTTGTCTGTATTTCATTCTAGGAGATTACGGCTGGGTTTGCTTGACTGCGCTTCCTTTGCTACCTTTTATTCATCAAAGTTTACTATTTTTTATGGTCTTACGCTAAGATGACTCTTGCATTTTGTTCCAGCAACTACTCACACACTAAACTGTTAGTTAGCTAACTTTTACCCTGAGACCATAAAATGTCACTGCCTTGAATTTGCTGCATCACACACTGCCCGAGCTACATTTATGTGATAGCAACATGTCTGGACACAATACCTCAATAGAATATGTCAGAAAAGAGAAGCTCTAGAAGTGAAATGATGTAAGAGCTTTATATTTTCAGTGTGGCTGCCCATGTTCCAACATGAGGAGACTGTGGTCAGAGTTTGCTCATATCTTTCAATGGCCTTTTATTCCCAAATAAAAGGCAGCATTAACCAACACAAGATCGGGGATGGCTTTAGTTACTGTGTGCCTCTGTGCATTATTAGGTCTACAAGCATCATTTATAAACAGACAAGTAGACCTCAAACTGAAAAGCAGTCCATATACCTGCAAACAATGAACTGTCATTACTGCGTCCATGCTGTATTATTTTGGCTCAATGATTGCATAATACAGTATGTGGCCATGAAAACATAACACCAGGTTATCAACTAAAATTCTTTTATGCACCTAGTTGTCTCAAAAGGAGACTACTGCGTGCAACATTTGACAAACTGAGATATACAGTAAATGCTAAAATAATGTGTAACAATAAGTTATGAAGTCAGTGCACTGACTACAGTCAGTTGCACAGTTACATAAAGTTCATAGCATTCGAGACCAACTGTCTAGCCGTACAACACTAATGATTCCCAAGCAACTTTATTGGAATTAAAAAATTAAAATGTTCAATCTGACTCAAGAACCACACACTGAGTCAGCTGCATCAACTGAACACACAATTAGTTAGTGGCCACTTGGCTAAAAGTAATGGAAACTAATGGCTAAATGCAACACAGACAGTTAACCAAGAGTGCTAGATTAAAATAGCTAAATATGGTTACAAATAAATAGTTAAATCCAACATGGACAGGTAATACAGTTAGTTAAGGGTAACAGAAATAGACTACTATTGGATAAATATAGTAACAAACACATAGCTAAAGGCTAATTTAAAGAGATAATAGTGAGTATAAAGAAGTCTTTCTGTTATATAGCTAATGTTGATGGGGGTATTGAAGGTGTCAGTTATCTGACTGCTACAATATAAAAGAATGGGAACAATTGCTGCATTGTATTAAATTAAGCAAAAGTGTGTTTAACTTATTCCCATCAGACAACCCATGTTTCAAATGCTTCATTACAGCAGCAGACTATTATTAGAGTCTGAGGTTTTGCAGGATATAATAAAGCTCATCATTCTCCACAAGTATGTTATAATTAGGGATTGATGATTAAATTTTCCCTCAGAGGGGTTGAAAAAGCAGCCAGAGATGGAGGGCAGCGGTGACACTGAAATATCAGATGGGAAGACTGGAAATTCTGGAGCTTAAATAGCAGAGCTGCACTGAAGGCCAAAACAGAATCCATGAACCACTTTAATATGTGTACCAAATGTGTTTTAATGTGTGTACCAAATGTGTTTTAATGTGTGTACCAAATGTGCTTTACCAGTTGGCAACTGTAGATTTTAGCAGACGATCTTAGCAAAGATGTTACTTTGCTGGGAACCATTATCAGCTTTGATTGCCAGTTTCTGTCTCTTCAGCAAAATTTGGTGACACTAAATAAAATTCGGAATATTACCTGCTTTATTATATTCCTTCACTTGTTACATAGTAAGAGGATGTCTTAAACAGAAGCTAAAGGGCACCTCTGGCCTCAGCTCTGATTAAGAGTAAATATACTGCTCAAAAAAATTAAAGGAACACTTTTTAATCAGAGTATAGCATCAAGGCAATTTAACTTCTGGGGTATGGATCTGGTCAGTAAAGCAGCAGAGGGGGTTGTTAATCATTTTCAGCTGCTTTGGTGTTAATGAAATTAACAACGGGTGCACTAGAGGGGCAACACTGAGACAACCCACAAAATTTGGCTAGGGTCAGTATCACTACTGGCAGCATGAGGCAATACCTGGACCCTACAGAGGTTGCACAGGTAGTCCAACTCCTCCAGGACTGGTATCTGCTCCTTTGTGCAAGGAGGAACAGGATGAGCACTGCCAGAGCCCTACAAAATTACCTCCAGCAGGCCACTGGTGAGAATTTCTTTCACCAAACAATCAGAAACAGACTTTATGAGGGTGGCCTGAGGGCCCGATGTCCTCTAGTGGGCCCTGTGCTCACTGCCCAGCATCATGGAGACCGAATGGCATTTGCCACAGAATACTAGAATTGGCAGGTCCACCACCGGTGCTCTGTGCTTTTCACAGATGACAGCAGGTTCTCTCTGAGCACATATGACAGTGTGAAAGGGTCTGGAGAAGCTGTGGAGAACATTATGATGCATGTAAGATCATTCAGGATGACCGGTTTGGTGGTGGGCCAGTGAGCAGGCATATCAATGGAGTAACACACAGACCTCTATAGGCTAGTCAACGGCTGACTGCAATTAGGTAGTCCATTATGATGAAACCTTTTGGACCCACTGTCAAATCCTGTGCTGGTGCAGTGGGTCTTTGGTTCCTCCTGGTGCACAACAATGCCCTGTCCATGAGCTCAGTGATACCCTGGTCCATACAAACTACTGAGTACCATTTTCAGTTGCTGCAGTGAATTTTCAGCAAAATGAACTAGCGTGCCGCATATATTTTCAGGTTGCCTTTGAATTCAGCCCTCTGTAAGATGAGAATTTCCATTTCCATCAAATGACTCCTTTCATTCCTAACACATTACCCAGTATAGATATCAGCATGATTTTTTTCCTATTGATGTCTGATGTGTTTTTGAAGTGCTCCTTTAATTTTTTTTTTAGCAGTGTATATTGTTCTAAGGTCCTCAGGCTTGCCGGCTTCTAATTTCTTGTTGTCAGTTAACTTCCTGTACGCTGAAACTGCATTTGTCTAGCTTTGCCAAATGAAGCTCAACTCCACTTGCACATTTCACTTTTTAGGGCAGCCAGTGCCTTTACTTAAACCTCAACAACCAGCACACCAGTGAGGATAACAATTTCTGTTTAGCTGTCTTCCTACTGTGAATTCCCCCATACCATAAAAAAAACACCTGCGCCAAGAATTTTATAATGAGCATTGCACTGGAGGAGACCCGAGTCATCAGCAGGCTACATATGTATGGAGTGGACATGCCAGCACTGAAAAGAAAACAAACAGTGAACACTGTCTTGTAAAGGCCTTTTGACAGGCAGTTTGTGGAAAATGAAAAGCCAGCCTTATTTGTGCAAGCAGGCATCTAAAGCGCAGAAGCACAGTCTGATTTCTCTGTGTGCGTGTGTGTGAGAAAATGTGTGTTAGAGACAACAATAGGAGGTTTGTCTGTGGCATGAGCACGACAGAGGACAATATCGGCTGGCAGGTGTACATGGATCAAACTTTGCATAGGCAGTCTCCTGCACGGGTCCTTTCTTCTGTTTCTCTGTGCTACTTGTCCACCTCAACCCCCCACCCCCACCACCACCACCCTGCCTCCACCTCCACCTTTTTGGGGACTTTTTTGGGAGATCATGGCTGTCAGCATTGCAAGCATTGTATCAGTGTTCTTTTGTGAGGTCAGGATGGGTTTTGGTGCTTTGTGCCTCTTTCTACAAGCACCATGCTCAGCTATTTACAGAATGACTTTGCAGGCAAGGTACAGGTGGTCAAAGGATCAACCATGGATCGTTAGTGCACAAAAACAGGCCTAAATGTAAACAAGAAGAGGAGTTTTTTTTTTCTTTTCTTTTTCTTTTTAAAGGCAACCTCCTGATTGTATCACTAACAAAATGTCAACTGTAGCTGTGCTGTTTGGTTTGGAGAGAAAAATGAAGTAGAGAGAGACAGGATGGGACAAAAGCCCAGCGGTTTAGAGGAGACTGTGCTCACGCTGTATCTGGGTCCATTTGTCTGCCGGGATCGCTTCTCCGCCAGCAGGTCTTTGACTGTGTGCTTCACTCGAACGCCTTGATACACTCTCTTAGAATATTCTGGAGACAGAAAAACAAAAAATCCACAATGTGAATCCACAGTCAATACAAATTCAAGGACAGCCTGACTTGTAACACAACTTCATACAAAGTTTCATCCATTCCCACAAATGTGTGTTCATTTGAATGCTTCACAGTTTTATGCATATAGGCGAATGACTCTTTGGGATTGGTGTGTAAATGTCATGGAAATTGCCTTTGGTTTGGTCAATGCAAATGGACTGCTAAAAAGAGGCAATTAACTACAAACTCTCAAAACCTCACCATAAGCAAGCACTACTGAGGGCTTCAGAGACTTTTAGTGATGACTATATTGCAAAGAAATGCCACAACTTAACAGACAGTAGATGCCAATGAGCATCCTGGTGGCACTTCATTGGATATTAAATCATTCTTTACAAATCTCACATGAGTGCTGGTGTGATTTGGTCACATTCCTGGTAAGCAGAAGTAGAAACTCAATGAAAATGCAAACTTTACTATGCAAACGGAAATTGCATGCAAAAAACTTTATGTAAAAGACCCCAGCTTTTTGAATGGATATTTTAGATAAGGTTGAACTTCATACAAACAAGAGATTCTTGAAAATATTAAATCTTCTTGGAGTAGTTTTTTTTTCTTTTTTAGAAATAAGCATTTAATTACTTTACTTCTAGAATCAAATATTTAGCAAATGCAAACGCATGTAATTACGGATATAACTTAACAACTATTTTAAAAAAACAAACAAAAATAAAAACAGACATTTCTTTAAAATGTATTTAAAAACCCTTTCACAACGCTTTTTGTCTTTCCTGATGTGTTTTATGCATGGGTAAATTAATTGCTTCCTAATGAAAATCTACAGGAAACTCAAATAATTTCCAAATAAAACATTTTAAAGACATTTCTTCCAGTATGTCAAAATAAAGGCATTTCATCATGATCTAGAACAACAAACAAACAAACTAAAAACATAAGCTCTAAAAGTTCAAGCAAACATTTTTCAGCATTTCCAGTATATATAAAAAGATAATTGCATGATCAGCCTGAATACGAATGAGTGGCTCTTACCTGCGTCCATGATGCTGCTGATACACACACAGAGGCCTTTCTGTTTTCCTCCTCCTGTATTTGCCTATAGTAGCTACATCCAAAGTGCAGCACCATACTGAGTGGCGTGCTGCAATAGGAGCTTTAACCAGGCTGTGAGGAGGGCAGGGACACATAGAACATGCCACCTCACACTGCAACCATGAGGAGGGAGCCTTTGAAAATGACCTTTATGTATTTGTTTAAATGCAAATGTTTTGTGGGGACGTTTTTTAGACTATTTGCATCTGCAGTGAAGATTAAGGGCAGGAAGCATCAGGATCATGTGAGAGAGAGAGACTGGGAAGCAGCTCTGTCACTCCTGTCCTCAGTCATTTCTCATCAACATAATTCCAAAGGATATGCTGTTTGCACCTCTTTTTTTTTTTATTTCTCTCTGCAGGAGTTTGATGTGATGCTAGTTTTATGGGATGCAGTCTGTTTATGTTTCATATGAAGATCTGGCATTTCTGGAAATAAAAAAAATGTGTTTACAATTTTTGCATCAGCACTTCCACCTGCTGATAAATAGCTCGTGCTGCCTGGTTTTAGAAAGGCATCATTGTGTCATTTTCTATCCAAATAAATATTCTAAAATTTGTATAAAACACTGGAAGTAAAGTAAAAACAAATGCGTCATCTACACCCGGTGTTTAAAAAGAGAAGGCAGAATAACTGGAGGCACACTTTGCTAAACAGTTTGTGTCTGGTGCTCCCATCCAACTTTTTAATTGCTTCCCAGCTGAGGCTCAATGCTCTGCCATGTGATCTGGACTCTGGCAGTTCATTATTTGTCAATGAAAATTTACATAGATTGCCCATATTGTGTGATGTTCACATGATAAACTTGGTTACATTCTGATGTGCATGACTTCATAGTGACATAGACACCAGTGAGATAAACTATCTAAACATTAAAGTGACTCAACTTATGCCTGCTTGGATTTGCATGCAGTCTGCAGGTACACTTTGAGAGATACTAATACTGCACAAGACAGTAAATTTTACCCAGCTTCCTGTCACTATGACAGGACTTGAATATAGTGTGATTTTATGTGGTGAGAGCAGCTGTTCACAGAAACATAGAATGGTGTGACAGTGCTGGGCTGTGCTTAAAGTAAGAGTATTACCTAACAAAACTATGATGCTGCTTTAGCCTTTTGTGGCTTGTTCACAGGTAAAGAACCCCACACCATGATGTTATAATAAAGCCAGCTTATACAAGTCTTTTCAAAAGGAGTAGCTCTTAAAATGTCTTTGTTGTGCCAACAAAAGACTCTGCTTGTAATTTGCTCAAAAAGAGAGCTATAAGCCAGGTTACAGAGACACAGACATTTAAATACTTACATCTATAATCATTTAAGTATTGCCTCAGTAAAGAACCCCTTAAGGCTTGACACACAGCAATCTCACTCTGAAAAAAGTGGCTGGGGAGAGAACACTCTGCTGACATTATACATGAAAAAAATCTGAATAATTAGAAGATATGTGTCAAACAGAATAGAATAATTTACATAGTGCATAACAGTCCAGTTTAGGGCTCAGAGTTGAGGAGACAGATGGCTTGTGGATAAAAGTTATTCAACCTTTCTGTGTCAGTCCTCAGGCAGTGGTGACGCTGGCCTGATGGGAGCAAGGAGAAGAGAGAGTGTCTGTGGTGGTGGAGCTGGGATCTCCTTAGCCCTTAACCAGCACTGCTTGGTGTTAATGTTCTGCATTTTGGGGAGGGTGGTTATGATGGTCAGTTCAGCTGAACAAACCACCCTTTAAGGGCCATGAAGTTGTGCTTAGTGCAGTTTCCCATCCAGGTGGTGATGCTCCCACACAAGATGCTTTTGTTGGTAAAGGCGCAAAAGTTCCTGAGCACCTTGAGTGGGAGCTTGAAGTAGAGGAGGTAGAGATGCTTTCTGACCTTCTTCACAGTGTTGTTAATGCGATGAGTCCAGGACAGGTCCCATGAGATAGTCACTCCCAGGTATTTGAAAGTGTTCACTCTCGACCTCAGCACCACAGATGAGAAGTGTATGGTAGTCCCTCTTCTGCTTCCTGCTGAAGTCCACAGTCAGTTCCATTGTTTTGCTGACATTAGCAGAAGGTGGTTCTCCCGGCACCAGTCCTCCAGGTGGAAGACCTCCGTCCTGTAGGCTGTCTCGTCATTGTGGGAGATTAGTCCCACAACAGCTGTGTCATCAGCAAAATTTATGATGATATTGAACTTTGACGTGGCCACGCAGTACAGCAGAGGGCTGAGCACACAACTCTGGGGGATCTGGTGTTGAGGGTGAAGGCAGCTGAGGTGCGGTGACATGACCCACTTGTACCACCTGTGGTCTGCTGGTCAGGAAGCTGTAAATCCACCTGCACAGGGATGGGTCCAGGTGCAGGTCCAACACCTTAGAGACCATTCTGAAGGGGACTATGGTGTTAAATGTTGAGCTGTAATCTACAAACAGCACTCTCACAAAATAGTTCCCCTTACCAGTGTCCATGTGGGAAAGGGTCTTGTGGAGGACATAGGTTATGGCATCATCTGTGGATCTGTCCGGCCGATTTACAAAATGTAGTGGGCCGAGGGTGGTGGGCAGTTAGTAGATGATGAATGTCTTGAAGAGTTGCAAAACATTTTATCACCACAGAGGTGAGCACGATGGGCCTAAAGTCATTGGGACTGCTGGGGTGTGGTTTCTTTGGGACAGGGACTATAACAGACTTTTTAAAGCAGATGGGAATCACACACTGATTCATTGAGAGGTTGAATATCTTTGTAAACACAGGTCTTTGTAGACACTGGTCAGCGGCAGGTCTTAAGGACAAGTCTGCCAATACCGTCTGGTCCAGCCAGTTTCCTGGTGTTTGCACTTCTAAACACCTTCTTCATATTATGAGGAGGCAGCTGAGAAATAATCTCTCCAGCATGTCCTAGGTCTGTCACAAGACCTCCTCCATGTAGGACATGCCCAGGAGGCATCCTAGTCAGATGCCTGAACCACCTTTCAATGTGGAGGAGTTGCAGCCCTTCTCTGAGTCACTCACAGAGGGGAGAGAGAGAGCCCTATCTCTAAGGGAGAGGCCTGCCACCCTTCAGGGAACGCTCATTTCCACCACTTGTATCAACAATCTAATTCTTTCAAACAAGACTACAAGAATACTTAAAATCCTCCACTTGAGGCAGTTTCTCATCCTTGACCCGGAGTGGGCACTCCACCCTTTTCCAACTGAGGCCTCGTTTCCGAAAAATGACACATTTACACAGAGATGTTTCAGAAACAATCTTCATTTACATGGAAACGCAAAATGCTGAAAACACTGCAGTTTCTATTGCCAGGCCACAAGCTGGTGATGTGGATATATGTGCGAGTGCCACCGCTTCTAAAAAGCAACATTTTTGTCTGTTTACATGGAAATGGAGGCTGGAGCATTTCGAAACGCTCCACTCAGGAGCCCGTTTTCACTCCGAAAATGCTAAAAAGCATCAAAACCTAGTCGTTTTCATTTTAAAACATTGTGTAAACGGGGACTGAGAATCATTGCCTCAGACTTGGAGGTGCTAATTCTTTTCACCTGGCACGTCACACTTGGCTGTGAAACACTCCAGTGTGAGCTGGAGGCAACCACCTGGTGAAGACAACGAAAATCAGGCCCTGTTTACACGACAACATTTCCACTGGAAACGGTGTCATTTTGATGCATTTCGGCCTCCCGTTTACACGGATGCGTTTCAGAAACGCTCTGTGTGTACACGAAGACGCTCGAAATGGTGAAAACGATGTAGTTCCCATTGCCAGGCCACAAGCTGGTGGTGCTTTTTTGTTTTTTGGTGAGCTTGTTTACACAACACGCTCACGCATAGTACTCAGTAGGATGTGCTGCAAAGATTTGTTCATTATTCACAAAATGGCTAATGTAAGAGGCTTTGTGTGGACTGACAACGAGGTTGAATTGCTGCTGCACACAACACTCAATTATAAAATGGCAAAAACACAAGAAAAGATGAATTGAAAAGATGTCTTTGAGTCCTGAAAAGATGTGAATTGCGCAACTCAAATTTCGCTGAAGCACTCGTGAATCCTAACCCTAATGAGTGTTCATCTATTAGCACATGCGTGGAAAACTGTGGTGGTTGCAACCGTTTCCAAAGCGCCTCGTATTTGTCTGTTTACATGGAAACGCAGGCTGGAGCGTTTGTGAAACGCTATATATATATATATAAATATATATATATATAGTAACAAATCATAATGAGAAAACAAGGAAGACCATAGTTTCCCTTTAAGCAAAATCCCTTTACTGTTTTAAAACAATGTGTATTTAAAAATGTTGGTTTTCTATTATTGGTAAGACACAAATAATTCACTCAAGTTTGTGTCTTTCTTTTTCTTTTTTAATTGATATTTTTATCGATATTTTCACATAAAGAACAAAGGTGTTTACATAAACCGGGGCATGATGATGCTGAGCATAAACATATTGTATGCACCATTAACTTCAAGCTGTCCAGGGTGTACCCGACTTCTTGTCCCATGGCAACTGACATAGGGTCCAGCCCACTGCGTCCCTAAATCGGATAAATGGAAGAATCTGACTGAATGGAAGGATGATTGAATGGATTTAATCCAGCTGTAGAGACTGACAGTTATCCATGTTGTACAGTGCTCAGGCCTTTTAAGCCAGCTCTGATTTTTTTTCTGAAGAATAAGTACTTTCACTTTCAATACTACAATTTGCAGTTTTATGTGTAGTGGGAGTATTTTCATAGTCTTTGTTACTTTTACTAAATAAATGCTTCTAAAAAATTCCTCCACCACTAGTCATTGTCAGATAATTGTAAATATTATGATGATAACTACAGAACAATTCTTCAGCCAGATAGGAGTGCAGAAAGGTCAAAAGTGGATGGAAGTGAAGAAAGAGTGCAGCAAGCTGCCGGAGGCTGGCCGCACATGTAACGGAATAAAAGACAGGCAGTCTACAATGGTGTGATTTTATCTGGTCCAATTTGTCGATAACTGTGGAGGAAGATTTGCAAATTAATTATATTAATTATTCAAGTTGCAGCCCTAAACATAAGGAAGTGCACATGGACACACACAGCACTCCTGGGTACTGACATATAAAAGACTTCTCTGGCAGAGCACAATTTTGCAGTCATTTTGCATTTCTTTCAGCAACAGCCTGTGGGTTAGCTGTAAATACCAAGTAGCTGACTGCAAACTGCACCTATTATTTTGCCACCACCTGAGGTAAAATATTAAATTAAAACTACAGGTATACTAAAAATAATAGAAAAGCATGAAAGGAAAACTTAACTGTAGATTACATAGTTCTAAAGAAATACATGTTCTTAGTTCTTTAAAGAGTATAATTGTTTAACAAAGTACTACCTTTTGAACAGGTATCCATTATGCAGTTGTATTATGTAGGCATTAAAAGCAAACCTATACTATTCAGATGTGAAATTTCAGTTTCTAAATACCTGATCAGACTTATTATAGTGCTTATGTTATTTTCAGCATTGTAAACCAGGACAGTCATTATACTGTATATATTGGGAGGTGGCGTGCTTTTCACTGGAAAAGGCAAAAGAAGAGATGAGTTAACACGTTCCATATTAACACAGTACCTTTTAGTTAGGCCTGGCATTTACAGAGAATTTTGAGAGCAGACTTCCTTGTCAATAGCAGCATTGTAGTTCCCTGTATTTTTGTGACACAGTGATGTTATGTGCACTCACTGCTACGTGGAGTTTTTATCAGTTAATGACTCAGAGATAAGAGGGTTGTACAGCTCTCCTCTGCAACGGACATCTGCAGCTAAAGAGGAAGGAAAACATCCAACTGCATTGTGTCTAGAGCTTCTCATACTGCCCTGGCAGGATACAGGAGCAAAGTTTTCCTGTCCAAATGTGCGTACTTATGCCCAGGTTTCTAAATATTATTTTTATGAAGTCAATAAAATACAGCAATCTGGCCATTATAGTTTTTGCATTTGAATGAACTAATCATTACAAAATGATTGGTGATCTTCTGGAATGTACCAGGTTTGAGGCAACTTAAAGGCCCTGAATTGCCTTTGCCTTGGACTTTAACCCCACCAATGTCTTCTTCTTTCACCAGAGCTTATCATCTGCCTTCATCTCACCCTATCGTTTGCATCCTCTTTTGTCACACCAACGCACTGCATGTCCTCCTTCACCACCTCAAGGCAGCATGGGAATATTGTGTGTATACAGGGAAACCAAACATCAACATCTAAATATATAAACTGTAAATACAAATTAAACTAAGCATCTTTAGCCTACAATATAAAGTGCCTTCAGGTGTGTTGTTGAATTGGTGACATAAATAAATAAATAAAGCTGAACTGAATTGAACTTTTTATTAGGCTTCTATGATAATATCATCATTTGCTTTTTCTATCCACCAGCTGGTGCTGTTGAGTTTTTTTGAGTCAGCATAGCTGAAGTCACAGTAATGTGTGGGGGAGCTGGCAAATCAAAGATGGAGGCACCTAAGAAAGAAATACCTGCTGTCCATGTTTAATCAACTGAACTTATGGACTTAAATTGGTGATACTGGGTATACTACAAACATATACTGCAGACATGAGCTTTCACCTCATGTTAAGATAATATTCCAGCAATATTTATGACAGGATTTAATGACGATGTTTGTCAGTCTGTCTGCTTGACAATCCTATTTTGCTACAATTAAATGACTGATGTTGGGGGAACCAACTGATAACTTTATCTTAGTAGAGGATAAGCCAATATTTTTTCTTTTAGACATACAAAAAAAATAAACAGGTTTCCCTAAGTGTGTTATGTATATTTACTTTTGAGTCTTTCCTAAGATAAAATGACAGTGCAGTTTAAAAATAATTTTGTTTTAATGTCCCAACAAGTCATGGATTACTCCAATTGACAAACTATGCAACATTAACACTCATACCATGGTTCAAGTGTTGCCCTTCCAGCTCTTCTTTACTTTTATCATTTTCATTTAACAGATGCAAACACCATTGGTTAATAACCAATATCAGCTAATATGTTGGAAGCACTCAGGTGGCTCAGTGGTGGTGCGGGGGACCATATGCATATGCCATGTTGCGGTGCAGGTTTGAGTCCCGGCCTGTCTTGCGTATCCTTCCCTGGTTTCCTACTGCCAGTAAAAGTCACTGTGGCTGATAACATTACTGTCACCTGCTCTGAGTTTTCACCTTCTCCTGCACACTTAACTCTTTAACTGCTGCCAGGTTTTCTTCTGTTTTAAAGGACACATGTTTGTATGCCCTGGATCACTGTGAATACCGTGTTGAGGAATTATCCATTATATTTGCCTGCACCTGCACCTTGATTGTGTTGCTCATCTGAGAAAGAAATGCTCTAAAGCATGTTTTTTGAAATTTGGCTGAATGAGAATATTCATGCTCTCAGACGTAACTGCAGACAAGCAGAAGAGAAAATGGAAAAAGGACAAACTCCAAGTCTCTTGTGAAATTCTTTGGGATACATTGTTTGTCAGAGTGCTGTAAAGAAGGCAAAGACCTCAAGTTCTTTTTATAATTTTCAATTCTCTTGTTAACCTTCTGACCACAGTTCAAGTGCCATCAACTAATATGCCGTGTGAAAAACTTCTGGTCTTACAGTGCCTTGCGAAAGTATTCGGCCCCCTTGAACTTTTCAACCTTTTGCCACATTTCAGGCTTCAAACATA
>JAMQGT020000809.1:0-24217 GCA_024447675.2 Pterophyllum scalare | reverse complement strand
TATGTAACCTGCTACTCGTTCAGTTACGTATTGCTGACCATTGATCATCAGTGACAGTGATGTCTCCACTACACTCACTGTGTTGTCCTGGCTGCTGTCCACTCAGGAACTCTCGTGACCCCACCAGCATCGGTGCCTGCCAGTTACCGTGACAACTACATCCTTAGCTGTCATTGGTCCGGTCTGCCTGCCTGCTCTGACTCGCCTTCTGTTTGGCAGGGTCAGAACTCCTGCCAAACAAGCCTTATAATCCTTGCCTCCTACGCCCTTTATGGGTGCTTGGGGAGACAATGGGGCAATAGATTTCCCGCCCCCTGTCTCTCTACAACTGTATTTCTCTTGTCACCCCCACCACCCCTCTTTCCTTTCATCGCACATATATATGGCTGAAAGTGGTATGTGTCAACCCCATACCACCCACCCCCCATTCTCAGCTGCTCAGTGATGGATGGAAAGGCTGAGGAATTAACCTTGGCTTTATGGGGACTCCTCTGCCACTCTCCACTGCTGTCTGAGATCCCTGTTTGCCTCTTTGACTCTTTCTTCTTGATCACATTCTTTCTCGCTTCCTGCATGCATGCATGTGTGTGTGTGTGTGTGTGTGTGTGTGTGTGTGTGTGTGTGTGTGTGAAGGGTTTCTCCCTGGCAAACGTCCCATGAACAGAGCAAATGATGCATTCTGAGAATTGCCTCCAAATGAGGAGTGATTTGTCTGTCCTCAACTGGGAGCAGTTAGTTAAACAGAGAGCGAGTCTCAAATATACGTTTAACGTGAGACAATGAGGCACAAATGTGACCGAGATCATTAATATGCAACTTAAGGTTTTTTTTTGTTTTTTTTTACCAAAAACAATATTTGTGCCTTTCATCCACTAGTCCCACCATAAAACATCTGAAACATGAAAATGTAAAAAATGAATACATTGGTGAAGAAACATACAGACTCTCATCATACTTGGAAATATAAAGGAAGCCAAGATGTTCAGCGAGTTTGACAATTACTTGATTCAGTTTTGCTGGTGTAAAAGCTGTCTGACAAATTAAACATGAATGTTGCCTGAAAATGAGTATCTTACTTCCAAGCAGATTCTGTGTTAGTGGTGTGAACGGCTTTGAAATGTGTTTAATATTGTAGAAGAGTCGATTTTAACCATAGACTGTAGATAAAAGATGGATGTAAATTCCAGGTTTAAAATATGGGCCTTAAACCTACAGTCTTTCTAATGACCAGCAGGGGGTGACTCTCGTAGTTTGAAAAAGGCTTGTGACTATATGGAAGTCTATGGGAAAATGTTCCCCGGCTCTCTTGCTCTGTGAGCTCGGTCAGAATTTTGTGGGCTTCAATCCTCCATTTTGTAAATTGTTGTCCTTGTTAGAGTCCAGAAAGATGATAAAGCAGGTTGTGCATTATGGGGACCTATGATGTGAATGACAAGTCGCTACCATACGAGCGTGGAGTTGATATGGTTTTACAGTCTGATCCGCCCTTAGGTCAAGGCTTCAAAAACAGGAGTCCACAAACCAATGCCTGTGGATCAGTGGATTCATCCATCTTTTATATACAGGCTATAATTTTAAACCAATGATTTTTTTCCTCACCATAACCATATAAAGTAGTTTTGGTGCCTAAATTTAACCAGTGATTGCAAACAAAAGTAAATGTGGAAGAGAAACTTAAAAATGGTCTTAAATCAGACTCAAACTCCAGTCAGCTTATGGAGGTTGTTTTTAGCATCACCTGACTTTCTCCTGGGGAGATGTCACGATAAAAGTACAGAATATGGGCATGAAGTGGGAGGTGGACATGGCCTTTGGCCTGCCTACTCTCATGGCCTTTTATTCAGGACTCATCAGCCAGATCTCTCCCGTCGTCATTTTGATGGGAATGGCGCACCTGTAAAGTTTTGCCATTGAATCTTGCACAGTTGCGATGCTATCATGGTGACAAATCCATAGACAGACATATATACACCTGCCAGAATAATCTAAACTGCCCTTGTGTTAAAGTCTGCTGCAGCACCATTCACATTCTGACATGTTAACAAACATGGAAGTTAAAAACAATACCACCCGTACTGTCTCCTATGGGTTTGCATTCAGAGAGTAGAAGACAAAGCCCTTCAGGTTAAAAGGCGTAATTAGTAATGTGCAGGAACACCTGTTTGTAACTGCAGCCTAATCGCAACCTTATCTATGTAGTGGCTGGAATCGTTTGTTCATGGGCATTAAGAGGCTTAGACTTCCAGTCTAGAGTAAGAAACAGACAAGTTAACAAGTCTGTTAACATTTTTTTGTAATTAGGTATAGGTACAGAAACAGCTTTGTTTGTAGAAAGAGAAGCCTTAGGAATGAATAAATAAGAGCTTTGTGGAGTCAGAACTCTTTTTTCATTCAAAAATACTGTAAATGTATCAAACTAAGAACTCTGTAGTGAGAACTGCTCTGACCTGTGTTGTTACATCCCTGAAAGTTGACACAAATTGATCCATGCATGCAACACATACAGTGGTTGCATCACTGCAGTTGCGGCACCAGTCCATCTGTGAATCTCCCACTCCACACTCCCCCCACTTGTTAAAAAGTCCCTGAAATACTTGTTAATGAGTGGGAGTTGGTGTTTTGAAACCAGGTGTGATGAAAGGATTGGTTTGACTGTAAAGCGGTGATTGACTTTTCAGATTCAAAAGCTACATCCATCTTTTAAACTATCTTTGACGAAACCCAAAGGAACACTTCATCCTCAAAAAGCAGAGACATGAGGTCCTGAAACCACCAAACCTGACACCCTCCACCATTTAGCTTCACTTAAAAATTCTGTTCATTAAAGTTATGAGCATAATCTGTGACAATGAGCAGCTTTGGGAGAGTCTTAAGCTCACTGAGAACAACTCTGATTTATTACTGGCAATGTGATCCAGACTCTCACTACAGCTGTACAGATGTTTACTAGAGAAGTGTGATTTATCAGTGACTAGAACATTCTGCCCATTTCCCCATAATCACTCTTTTACACACACAATACACCTCGAACAATATATTGGGTGCATGTGACTTTCATTACTAAGGGAGTTAGCCTATCACCAGCTACAACATAACTGCACTCCTGCATCAGTCCAGTAACTGAGTACTTTAATGCAAAGTGATCAGCACTGCTGGACATGCCCATAATACCAACAGGGTGACACATCACTCAAAGCCACTGACCCCACTCTTAACCCCACTCTTTTGCCCCTCCGCCATCCCAGTCACCAACACCTCACCCCCAGTCAATTCCAGGTAGTGATGGTGAGGTGGGGGTGGGGGGGTGGGGGGGGCAGGCAGAAGAGGAGAATGGCAGGAGAGAGAAAGTGAGGGAGGTGGGGGTGATGGAGGTTAATAGTGCGTCTATCTTTACCGGCTATAAAGTGCCCAGACATTCTGTTAGTGCTCTGGAGCCAGGTCAATTGTCTACGTCCCTTTGTATTAAAGCTCAGAGGTGACAGACAGCAAGAGAACCAGGGCGAGGAGGAAGAGAGGCAACTGCTCCGTTAGTTTAGGCACAAGACAACAAATGATAGAAATGCTTAGTTAATCAAGCGACAGCCTCTAGGGTTCACTGGTTAAGTTGTAGGTATAGACTAGGAATGTTTTTAAGTAAAAACCTTGCAAAAACAAATTCTAGGTCTCTTAAAAATGTTCAAATATCAGTTTAGTGCAACAATATCTGGAGAGGATCATCCCCATACTGCAAATAGACATGTTTGTAGATAATATACTTTTCAGTTCCAGTTAAAGCTGCCATCTCAGTGCATCTTCTGTTATACAAGAATGCATAAAATGAAATACTGTATCTGGATGCAAAAACATTGGATTTTGCTCAAATTGCTCTCAGATCATAAAAAAAAACAGACATGTCAGCATTCACGTTGCCCTCTTATGGGAATTATGCATAACCTGGACATAGAGAGGAGACAAGAAAAACACTACTGCAGAAAAAAATGGAGATACATGTGAAAGAGCTACTTTTGAGACTGTATGAAAGTATAGTGATATGAAATTAAAGATCAATATCGTTGAATAGTTTCAGCCATGAACTCTTAGACCTCTAAAGACTGCAAATTCATTGGGCAAATTTTAATGCATGGGAGTATCTGAGCATATAGTACATGAGGCACACAAATAAAAAAATATCATAAGCCCTGTAAGACGAAGTAAAAAATATCTCTTATTCACAGTCTGGGATATAATTATGCAAACATATAAACAGTTATGTCTTGTATATCAAAGCTTTTAATGTTGGAGGAATCAATTCAATTCAATTTTATTTATATAGCACCAGATATTCTCATATTCAGTTAGAACCAGCTGTGTCAGAATATTTCCAACATAAAAAGAACTGTGGGTGCCCCCGGTCAGCAGAAGTGAATGACTATCAACAAAGGTCCCAGGAAGACAAACCATGAACCCAGTCCTGAGTATTTGCAAACAGGTCTGATTTACAAGAGCTTAAACTTGTAGTTTACGGCAATAATATCACATCTTGATGCCATAACCAAGGGGCGTCTTCAAAGTTCTTTCAGTTTTGCCAACCACCTACCTTCTGATTAGACAGCAGACCTCATCTACCTCTTTAGCCACTGGTGTGAGGGTGTAAACTGAATGAGACATTGATATTGCTTGCCAGCAGGGATTTGCATGCATATTATGATGAATCTAAGATCATTAATGTTACCTAAAATCTGTTAGCAACCGGAGCAGCAACCTCTTTTACGTAACCATGGCCAGCAACCTCCAGAAACTATTTGCCAACTGGTTGGGGAATACACATTTTCCCTCTCACAGCTGGTGCTTGTATCACGTCCAATATGGCAGCTAACTCTCGAACAATGTGTGCATGAAATAAAACTAATAACTAGTCAACTCCTCAAAGGCAGCTCCTAAAAAAGAATTGGTGTACTATTTGTTAAGATCCTCCTATTGCTACTCTTAAGTAGGAGTAGGCACTGCCTCACCTGACTGCACATTACTGGTGATTGTTTGTGCCATGTTGATGTTGATGTTGATACTGGTGTTAAACCAGACACTTACTCTGGATGGCATTACTTTGGCCTCCAGTAACACTGTGAGAAATCTTGGAGTCATTTTTGACCAGGATATGTCCTTCAATGCACATATTAAACAAATATGTAGGACCACTTTTTTACATTTGCACAGTATTTCTAAAATTAGAAACATCCTTTCTCAGACTGATGCTGAAAAGTTAATCCATGCATTTATTACTTCTAGGCTGGATTACTGTAATTCATTATTAGCAGGCTGTCCTAAAAGCTCCCTGAAAGGCCTTCAGCTGATTCGATTCGATTCTTGATTCGTATTCGATTCTGATTCAATTCAATTCAATTCAATTCAATTCAATTCAATTCAATTCAGGCGCTTTGTATTGTGGGTAAAGACCCTACAATAATACAGAGAAAACCCAACAGTCAAAACGACCCCCTATGAGAAAGCACTTGGCGACGGTGGGAAGGAAAAACTCCCTTTTAACAGGAAGAAACCTCCAGCAGAACCAGCCTACGCCTATAGCAGCATAACTAAGGGGTGGCTCAGGGTCATCTGATCCAGCCCTAACTATAAGCTTGATCATAAAGGAAAGTTTTACGCGTAATCTTGAAAATAGAGAGGGTGTCTGACTCCCGAATCCAAGCTGGGAGCTGGTTCCACAGACGAGGGGCCTGAAAGCTGAAGGCTCTACCTCCCATTCTACTTTTAAGTATCCTAGGAACCACAAGTAAGCCAGCAGTCTGAGAACGAAGTGCTCTATTGGGGTGATATGGTACTATGAGGTCTTTGAGATAAGATGGGGCCTGATTATTCAAGACCTTTTATGTTAGGAGAAGGAATTTAAATTCTACTCTAGATTTAACAGGGAGCCAATGAAGAGAAGCCAATATGGGAGAAATATGCTCTCTCTTTCTAGTCCCTGTCATTCAAAATGCTACAGCTAGAGTACTGACAGGACTCACCAGACCATTGCATTCCCACCACCATGCTTGACTGTAGGCATGACACACTTATCTTTGTACTCCTCACCTGATCACAGCCACACATGCTTGAGACCATCTGAACCAAACAAATGAATCTTGGTCTCATCAGACCATAGGACATGGTTCCAGTAATCCATGTCCTTTGTTGACATGTCTTCAGCAAACTGTTTGCGGGCTTTCTTGTGTACAGACTTCAGAAGAGGCTTCCTTCTGGGGTGACAGCCATGCAGACTAATTTGATGTAGTGTGCGGTGTATGGTCTGAGCACTGACAGGCTGACCCCCCACCTCTTCAATCTCTGCAGCAATGCTGACCGCACTCCTGCGTCTATCTTTCAGAGACAGCATTTGGATGTGACGCTGAGCACGTGCACTCAGCTTCTTTGGACGACCAACGCAAGGCCTGTTCTGAGTGGACCCTGCTCTTTAAAATGCTGGATGATCTTGGCCACTGAGCTGCAGCTCAGTTTCAGGGTGTTGGCAATCTTCTTGTAGCCTTGGCCATCTTCATGTAGCGCAACAATTCATCTTTTAAGATCCTCAGAGAGTTCTTTGCCATGAGGTGCCATGTTGGAACTTTCAGTGACCAGTATGAGAGAGTGTGAGAGCTGTACTACAAAACTGAACACACCTGCTCCCTATGCACACCTGAGACCTAGAAACACCAACGAGTCACATGACATTTTGGAGGGGAAATGATAAGCAGTGCTCAATTTGCTCATTTACGGGTGTAGTCTCTTAGGGGTGTACTCACTTTTGTTGCTGCTGGTTTAGACATTAATGGCTGTATATTGAGTTATTTTGGGGGAAGAATAAATTTACGTTGTTATATAAGCTGCACACAGACTACTTTTCATTGTGTCAAAGTGTCAGTGTTGTCCCATGAAAAGATATACTTAAATATCTGCAGAAATGTGAGGGCTGTACTCACTTTTGTGATACACTGTAGTTAGGGCTGGATCAGATGACCCTGAACCACCCCTTAGTTATGCTGCTATAGGCGTAGGCTGCTGGGGGGGGGGGGGTTCCCATAATGCATTGTTTCTTCTCATTCACCTTATTTACTTGTTTATACTCCACTCTGTATTTAATCATTAGTTATTATTAATCTCTGCCTCTCTTCCACAGCATGTCTTTTGTCCTGTCTCTCTCCCATCAGCCCAACCGGTTGCGGCAGATGACTGCCCCTCCCTGAGCCTGGTTCTGCCAGAGGTTTCTTCCTGTTAAAAGGGTGTTTTTCCTTCCCACTGTCGCCAAGTGCTTGCTCATAGGGGATTGCTATGACTGCTGGGTTTTCTCTGTATTATTGTAGGGCCTTTATCCACAATACAAAGCGCCTTGAGATGACTGCTTGTTGTGATTTGGCATTATATAAATAAAATTGAACTGAATTGAATTGACCCCCTGAAAAGCAGCCTTGTTAGCCACCAAACAGTTCCCATACCAGGCTGTAATACAATATGTTCTCGCTATGAAACAATCATAGAATGACTAACAGTTTTTATAGAGGTTAACTTTACTCAATGACTGGAGGAGAATTGTCTCCAGTGGGACTTTTTCACCATGGCAGTGGCATGTGTTATCCATTTCAAATCCCCACTGATGATAATTCCTAAAAATTTAAAACTAAGGATCCTTTTGACCTCTTCCCCTCCAATTAAAAGTAGAAGATGCCCCCCCCCCATTTATGTCTAAAGTCTATTAATAATTATTTCGTTTTTTGAATATTTAGCAACAGATCGTTGACTGCACACCACTCTGTTAACCTGTAGCTCTCCTCTCTATTTGCAGACTACATATAGGCACAGGTGATGGCTTGCCTGCTGGGCATTGCGGCCTGGTGCACCTCCGATGGTGCCACTGAATTGATTGCAGGGTTGTCAGCTGGGAACCATCACTCATCGCGTTTTGCTCCTTTACTTCCAGAACATCTTGTGGTGGCCGAGCAATGGACAGGGATGTCTCCCTACCACCCTTGCAGCCAATCCGAGGATCCTTGCTTCCCCGAAGCCTCGTCTTTTCTTCTTAGCTACAGCCAAAAGCTCCCCTGCTCTGCCTCTTCTGCCAGCTCTTTGAGGGTCTTTTTCAGCTTGTGGCCAGTGACTCTGACGCTCTATAAGAAACGCCAGGTTGATTTTCCCACAAAGCCTCTACAGCCGACTTCAACAGGGTACGTGACAGCTGACCATCCTGCCTCTCTGCACTCAGCTTCCAGCTCAGAGTATTTATCTTTCTTCCTCTCCTCTCCATCCCTCCCTCCCATGGTACAGTGAGCTCTGCCATAATCACTGTCCATGCTGAGGTGGACCACATGATGATATCTGGTCGTAGAAATGTTGTTGTGATCTCTGTCAGGAACTTGAGCTGGCACTCAAGGTCCACTCTCAAGTTCCAATCACACCCAGGCTTAGCAGTGATCTTTCACTTTGGCTGATTTTCTGTGCCCTGGCTCCTTGGCTTACGAAGTGGATCAGTTGCTGGGATGTTGCTAGCTGGTCTCTGTTTGCTTCAACCATGCATGCTTCCAGCACCTCTGCCAGTTTTCGCAGTACTCTGTCATGGCACCATCTATACTGACTCTGCACCAAGGATGTTTTACAGCTGGAGAGGATGTGCGGCAGACTTGGGCCTGGAGCATTGCAGAGCTGGCAACCACAGCCAGAGTTTGCTGGAGCTAGGGAGGGTGTCATAGGTGGCCTAATGAGGAAGCTTAATCTAGCTTGGGACATCCTCCACATGTCTGTCCAACTTATAGACCTATTGATCACTGCTTCCCAGGTCATCCAACATACCTGCTGCCATTGGCTGAGCACTTTGAACTTATAATGCTCTTCCTCTGCCCTGACTACTTCTGAGACTATGAGTTCTTTTCTCTCCTTCCTAGAGGCTTTAGACCAGAACCTGGGAGCTGTTCTCCATCCTAGTCCAGCTCTCCCTGATTGCATCTTGCAAACAGTGGTGCCTCAGCCTGCTCATGGCTTGGTCAACTGCATCCTCCACACTCCACTTGCGACCCGTTCGGACTGGTGCTTTGGCGTCAGATGGATCTGACGAGTCTCTCAGCTCTAGCACAAGCCTCACCTTCTCCTGTCTGTAGCTGAGGGTGATAGATTTCAGTGGCAGCTGAAGGATGTTTCGACCAAAAAGGACTGTGCTGGAGAGGGTATATGGCAGGCCCAGCCACTGGATGAAACTACTGGCTTTGGCATCCATCTTTGACACTGTAGTAACCATAATCATTATCAGTCATTAGTCCTGACAGGTGTGTTGTCTGCAAATTTTGTGATGATGTTTGTGGGGTGCATAGGTGTGCAGTCATAAGTGTAGAGGGGGTGCAAGATGAAACTAAGCACACAGCCTTGTGGTGCACCTCTGCTCAAAGTCAAGCTTGAGGAAATGTAAGAACCAAGTCTCACAGTTTGTGTCCTATAGTCCCTAACCCACACCTGGAGTCTGCTACTAAGACCAAGTTTTTGTAATTTTATCACCAACCTGCTTGGTGTTAAAAGTGAAGCTGTAGTCCACAAATAGCCTCTGTATATATGTTCCTCTCTGCTCCAGATGAGTCATAGCAGTATGTAGGGCAGTATTTATAGCGTCCTCAGAGGACCTTTTTGCTCTATATGCATAATGATGTTGGTCTAAAGTTGTAGGAAGGATAGCTTTAATATGGCCAAGGACTAGTCTTTCAAAACATTTGTAAATAATAGGTGTCAATGTAATCGTTCAATGAGCTGATGTCAGTCTGCTTGGGCACAAGAATGATGGTTGCAGTTTTCAGAGAGCCAGGAATAATAGTTTGTGACAGGGAAAGTTTGAAGATCATCTTTTCATCATTTCTGCAAGCTGGTGAGCACAATCCTCGAGGACCCTGCCTGGGATCCCATCTGGACTGGTGCTTTTTTCACATTCACTGATCTCAGAACTCGTTTCACATCCTGCAAATGCAGAGTGAACAAGTGGTTGGCAGTATCCAGTGGACGTGGAACTGTAGTGTCCAATTTCTCAAATCTGGCAAACAAATGGTTACGCTACTTCCTCATCCATGGGGTAAACTCAAATGAATAACTCAAAGCAGCTCCTTATATAGAAGAGTACATTCAATGTGTACTCTTCATGGTCTTGGTTTAAAAACAGATGCCAATCAGTGCGCTGAAAGCGGTTCTGCAACTTTAGGTGATCTCCCTTTGGTCAGAAGAACTGTTTTTATAGTGGGTTGCAGTGACTTAACTATAGGACAATAAGATGGAGATAAAAACAATGCAAAGTGATCAGACTGACCCACATGAGACAAGGAAAAGGCTTTATATGCCTTAGGGATGTTAAATGCAATCTAAAACATTCTTGCCTCTAGTTGAACCCATAACATGTTGGTAAAACTTCAGTAGCACAGTCTTCAGATCAACTTGATTGAAGTCCTTATCTACTATAAAACACCCCTCTAGGTACTTATTCTGCTGTTTATTTACAGCTGTTAGCATATAGCTACTGTAAATGCAGTGTTAGCACTAGCCTGAGGTGGAACTGTCTCAAAAACAACAGAAAACTCTCAGGGCAAATAACGGGGTCTACACTTTACTGCCAAAAGTTCAAGGTCAGGAGAGCAGCATCCATACCATACCATACCATACCATACCATACCATACCATACCATACCATACCACTTTATTTATAAAGCACTTTTAAAAACAACAGGGCTGACCAAAGTGCCGTACAATAACATCAAACATAAAAGACCAAGACAGGCCAAAAGGCAACGAGATACAGAAACAAAACAAAGCTGTAAGAGATTAAATAAATAAATAGATAAATTAAGAACTATAAAAGTGTCTTACGATTTTAGCCAAAGTCTCACACTGTGTCGAAGGCCAGGGAATAAAAATGTGTTTTTAAACTAAGGCATTATTATTATTATTATTAAACAAGATTTAAAAATGGCAAGTGAAGGAGCTTGTCTGACATACAGCGGCAAATCATCCATCGATGATAGCACCGTCTGTGTATCGGTTGTTATTGGTATAAACACAATATATATATATATATATATATATATATATATATATATATATATATATATATATATATATATATATATATATATATATATATTTATATATATATATATATATATACTCACACACATACAGATGTGTTATTCCAGTATGTGTGCGTGTGTGATAGTGAGAGGAAGTGAATGCTTGGTGTGTGGCTCTGATTGTTTCAAAGAGACTCTCATCCTGCTTCGTGATCAGGTGTGGCGGTTGGAGCTCGTCTGTCTCCCCATCAGCTTGTTACCGTGACGATAAGAGCTGAGCCCTGTCCCCTTTTAATGTCGGCCCTGGCGATGTCCACATCACAATGGTCAGACTGACAGTCCGAAAGAACAACTGTGTGTGTGTGTGTGTGTGTGTGTTTTGAAGAGTGGCTGAGTAACCCTGGCAGTCTGTCCCTTAGGATCAGTCTTTCCTGCATGACCTGCTGACCTCTGCAGACACACAACACACACACACACACACACACACACACACACACACACACACACACACACACACACACACACACACACACACACACATGTTTTACATGTCAAAACCACTACAACCAGGCAGATTACTTAATGTCACACACTAGTTGTGGAACTGAAGTGATCAGTAATGTACTTTATTACTTTTTCATAAGGGCATTTTATTCTTTTGTCACAAGAGAAAAAAAATTCCCAGTTTCTGTCTCCCTCTGACTGCCTGGCATGTTACATAAGGAGATACTGCCAATAGTTTTTCTTATGAAATAAGGTAAAGTTAATGAAGTCAGAGGTAATTGTACAGTAGGCTACACTCCCTCTGAATAATATAACCAACAAGATAAATGCAAAGGCAACAGTCAGTCAGTGAACATTTATCCGGGTAACTTCAGAGTTAACGCTAGGTTTTTAAAACTACCAAAGTGGATCACCTCTCACCACAGTACATCGCCATGTGCTAACTTATGCTGTGAACAAAATCTGTTCCAGAGCAGGTTATGTTCCAGATGACAGATCAACCGATATCAAATCATTGCCTACTGACAAATCAATCCTCCAGAAAATACCATCACCATTCCTGGAAGATCCTCTGTGCAAGAATAGTAGGAGAGTGTGTAGTTTCTTAATTGTGTCTAACATCTTTTCCAATGAGCGTCAATATTTAGATATTCAATTCAATTCAATTTTATTTATATAGCGCCAAATCACAACAGTCGCCTCAAGGTGCTTTGTATTGTGGGTAAAGACCCTACAATAATACAGAGAAAACCCAACAGTCAAAACGACCCCCTATGAGCAAGCACTTGGCGACGGTGGGAAGGAAAAACTCCCTTTTAACAGGAAGAAACCTCCAGCAGAACCAGGCTCAGGGAGGGGCAGTCATCTGCTGCGACCGGTTGGGCTGAGTGGAGAGAGACAGGACAAAAGACATGCTGTGGAAGAGAGGCAGAGATTAATAATAACTAATGATTAAATACAGAGTGAAGTATAAACAAGTAAATAAAAGTGAATGAGAAGAAACAGTGCATTATGGGACCCCCCTCCCTCAGCAGCCTAGGCTTATAGCAGCATAACTAAGGGGTGGTTCAGGGTCACCTGATCCAGCCCTAACTATAAGCTTGATCAAAAAGGAAAGTTTTAAGCCTAATCTTGAAAATAGAGAGGGTGTCTGTCTCCCGAATCCAAGCTGGGAGCTGGTTCCACAGATGAGGGGCCTGAAAGCTGAAGGCTCTGCCTCCCATTCTACTTTTAAGTATCCTAGGAACCACAAGTAAGCCAGCAGTCTGAGATTTAGAACACATAGAACATAGATTCATATATGCAACTTTATTCCTTGATTTTTCCCTGTTGGCTGCAAACAATTTTACAAAAATTTTGTTGTTTTAATGTAAGCTGTGAGGTACAAACCATCTCAGAAGTTTGTGCTTTAGTTTAGGTTGGTAGTGATTTAATAGCACTAATTAGCTGATATATCCATCTGTGTGTTTCATAGAGTTTACAAATGCAGCTTGCTAACGAAGCTTGTTAAAGTTGTCTAATAACTCCAGTGTTTTATGAAAATGTGGAATCCAGAATTAATACGTGGCTGTGCCAATCTCCCATATTGGCTAAGAATGGAATGGACTTTTAAATGTGGCATTAGTTTATTTAAATTAGATAAATAAATTGAGTTTCTGTAGCTACTGTGTTCTCCTTAATGATAAATAAATAAATCTGGACACTCAAGCCAGATGTTGAATGCATGCATCTTTCTAGCACATACAACAGCTCAGTGCCCCATGCATTCCTCCTTTATCAAAACCTGACTCAGACATTTGGGCATGCTGTGATAAGAGCTGATATTGTGCATAAGTCTGGTTAAAGCCTCTTCTTTCTAATGCTTTATTTCTAGCTGTTGCTTAACCAACTGACACAGGCACACACATGCTGTAGCACTCCCTAACACCTGTAAAGGACTTGCCTTGTAAAACTGGTTGTAAGAAGGGATATATGTGTCACAGCTGATTTTGAGGAAGCATCCCTGATTAAAGTGTAGAAGTGGACATTCTTGGTGTAGAAACAGAGATAATAACATGAGATTATTTTACTGAGAGGATGCTTTAGATGGGCTAAATGAGGACTGACCCACCTGTCACCATGTTTGCTGGATGTTGTGAAAGAAACCGAGCTCACTGAGGCTAGCCAAGGAAGGACCATCACATGGTCTCCTTACACACACACACACACACACACACACACACACACACACACACACACACACACACACACACACACACACAGACCAGTGTGGCAGACAGGAAGGAGAGACAGTTTCTAAGACATGGGGGAGGGAGGAGCTGCTCTGCTATTTCCTGCGTCTGAGGAGGAGCATTAGACCTAAGACAATGTCACAGCCAATCACCTTCAACACTGTCACATGACTCCTCGCAGTTGGCTGTCTCATCGTCTTTCCTTCTTCTTAAAGCTTTCTGACAAGCACCCAACCTGAAGGACTCCACTTGTCCAAACACACCTTTCTTCCATCGCTTTTCTTTTCTCTGTTTTTATTTTTCCACTTTTCCAAACTCTCCTCCTTCCTCCCTTCATCTCTCTTCTTCGTGTCCATGCCAGCTCATTGATCTCTGTCAGTATTGAATGTCAGAGACACGTTCGAAGATGCTTTTCGGTCCCCATTAATAATTCACACTGCCTGAATCATCAATAATAATTCTCACAGAGCAATCATTCAGCTTTACCACCACTCTCTCTCTCATTCTCTGTCCCCATCCCGCTCTTCCTCTCTTTATCCTCTTCCTGCCCTAGGCCATTCTTCCCTTTCACACCTTATTCCCTACTTAAACTCCTCTCACCCTGTGATATCTCTTTTTGCTTATTCGGCCTACTTTTCCAGCCCTTTTATGTGTATCATATCTTCATCCTTTTTCCCTTGGCAAGGCACTTTTTCACGAGGTCAGTCTGTGCTTTTACAGTGATGGATTATCTAAACATGACTGATTTCCACTAATGCACCAAACAGTTGTGTTGTTTTCCTGTGATATTCCCTGTGAAATAAGGCATTAACATTATTACTAGACTCACAGGACAATCTTACTGTGGTCCTTTCTTTAATGTGGCTATAACTCAAGCCATGTCAATCACCTGCTCAAAAATGAATGAGGATGGACTATGTGTCACCATCCAGCCAGTGTATATTTACTTTAATAGATATAGTGGAGAGGAAGAAGAGGCAGAGGAGGATAAATAGAGGCAAAAAGCCTCTCTTAATGTACATGTAAAACTCTCCAGTGGGTCCATGCCAAGTGTAAGTGGTTGAGTGATATTGGCAAAGGGAAAGAGGAGGGGATAGAGGGAGAGAAAGTGTCAGATTTAGGCATTTTCCTTAATGCTATAAGAGCTTATTGATATTTTGATTTTCACTGGGGGCTGGCAGGTGCTGAGGCAGCTGCTTTTTGCTCCGTCTCTTTACGGGTGAGAGACGTGGAGTTCATCCCATCCCGCTCACGGAAAACCGTCCGGAAAACTGTCTCCTGGGAATGTCACCATGAACAGCTAGGGGAGAGGGAGAGAGAGAGAGAGAGAGGGAGAGGGAGAGGGAGAGAGAGAGAGAGAGAGAGAGAGAGAGAGACGAGAGGGAGAGAGAGAGAGAGAGAGAGAGAGAGAGGGAGAGAGAGAGAGAGAGAGAGAGAGAGAGAGAGGGAGGGAGAGAGAGAGGGAGAGAGAGAGAGAGAGAGAGAGAGAGAGAGAGAGGGAGAGAGAGAGAGAGAGAGAGAGAGAGAGAGAGAGGGAGAGAGAGAGAGAGAGAGAGAGAGAGAGAGAGAGAGGTACAGAGAGAGAGAGAGAGAGAGAGAGGTACAGAGAGAGAGAGCAGAGGATTGTTGCATGCAGGGAAAGCATGGGTCAGCTAAGGTCCATCAGTCTGAGGACTTCTTGCAGTTTCTTCTTGTGACTGGTGGCCCCTGTCAGAGAAAGAGATACAGATCTAGGCTTCATACTGTGATTCCTCAGGATATCATAGGTTAAGAGCCAATCTTTGTTGTCAAGAGATATGTAGAACTTTATTTTATCACTGGAGTCAGGCCTGAATCCATTTGTCTGAGAAGTTGATCTAAAACTGCTTATCTCTAAAAATTATGGTCAGGTTTCTTCAGAAATTCAGTATAAATTTTCAAGTGCCACAGAGTTAATATTAGGAATGACCTATTTCATTTATTTATTTATTTTTACTATGGTACCTACTGGGAACACATCCATGTTTTTATGTGAACTCCAGCAGTGTGGTGTTCTGTTTATCATCTCTTTAAGTTCAAAGCAGTATATTTCTGTAAAATACATGTACTTATGTCTTAGTCCTGGAAATTACGGCCTCAGTCCCGGAACTTATAGCCTTAGTCCTGGAAGTTGTGCAGAACTGAAATGCACTTACAGGGTTCATCCCTGTGAAACACGCAAACTTATGGCCTTAGTCACAGGCCGTATTATAAAGTGTTTTTCTTTTATATTGGCTGCTTATCACTCACTCCTTTTTACTCCAGTCCTTGTACCTGACCATTTTCACAGGAACTGGAAGTTATGCCGTGGAACAAAGACAACTAACCTCCAACAAATGAACTTTGGAATGTCCTTCATGGCGCTTGGAGAACTAGTCCCGATGGCTACTTTAAGAAACTACCATAAGGCTTGCCTAAGAGTTCAGGCCGTGTTGAAGAATAAAGGTAGTCACACCAAATATTGACTTTCAAGCTTGTTAGAATTGTACAAACGGGTTTTTGCCTACATCAGTACCAGTCAAACGTTTGGACACTCTCGCCTGGCCCTATTTTCATGTTCTCTCCCACAGTTGAGGCTGAAGCCACAGAGCAACATCACATAATATGAAAACCCCACATAGTCTGATTTAAACATACTGCGAACTGAACGTCTCATACTGACACATGCACACACTTTCCTCTTGGGGAGGTCAAGGTGAATCCTGATCCTGCTGCAGTCAAAGTAAAGACACTGTATCTGAGCACAGCGAGGGGACCGACAGGCAGACAGGAACTCTGTTTATGGATCATTTTGAACATGGACAAAAAAAAAAAGAAACCCCCCCAAAACTAAACAAACAAATAAAAAGTATGATGACTTTCTTTGTTTGTCTTCCTTTAGTCTGCAACATGTTTATCTTATCACTGTTTCACTGTTGTTGTTGTTTTGCAGTAAAAAAAAAAAAAAAGGTTTATTTTTGTATATATTAAGTTGTGTTCTTGATAGTTAAACAAGTAATATAGTGATACGATTCAAATTAAATACTGCAAGTACTCACATTTACATGCAATTCTTTGGTTATTGTTTTAATTGTGCATAAAACATATGCAGAAACTTTACATATTTGATATGAATTGGAATGAAATTAAATTAAAAAAAATTTCTTGAAACAAACAACAACCCTGAGCTACTGAATTACTTTGAGCGTTTGGCTTTTAATATTCTGCTTTTTTGACACAATTCTCCTGCTTTATTTACTGCATGGCTGCAGGTGCACTGCCTTAGTCATTAATTGCTGCAAGCATCTCAGTCATGAGACTGAGCATCAACATATCAGATGTGAGATCAATCCAGCTGCAAAAGCCAGATGTTCTCATCCAAATTCATGAAGGATATATAATTAAGGTATTCCACATGATGTCAACTCACTGACTAAGTCATCATTTAGTGTTATGACAGAGAGCACTGAGGAAATGAAAAATAATGATAATGATGAATAAAGCTGTAGTGAATGTGTGGCAGGGGAGCGGTTTCTCTGACTGCGGTCACTAAGTGCTGTTGTCTGAACCACTGCTGATTTGCACATTTACAAAGCAGTTATATGACACCACTGAATGGAGGCAAATGGGATGGGACTGCTTGCTTAATTACACTCTTCCTCTGTAAACTGTAAATTGATAAATCATATCCTTTTTTATTAAGCAGTAGCCTGTTTTCCCCACTTCTTGTTAAAACATGCTCTACTGATAAATGATTTTCAGTACTGTGAAAAATAATGTTACTAAAGTATGACATCAATTAATAGCCTCAAACATGTCTTACATATGACTGCATTTTAAATAAAATCATAGCACAGCTTCTCTGTGACTTATGGATATTGTACAGCACTCTCCTGTCCAGTGTCTTCCCATGCAATGCAACATGGAACAGTGAGAAAGTAACTTAACAATCACACACATTCATAGAAATGCTTTTTTTCTGTACCTAAACACCTTGCCTAACATTCACAAACACACACTTTGATGAATGTATTGGGGGAAGCTTGGGGTTCAGTATCTTGCCCAAGGAAACTTCGACCCTTGACTGGAGCACCTGGGGATCAAACTATTGAACTTCCAGCTGGTAGATGACCCACTCTGCCTCCTGAGCACTGGATCAGTCTGTGATTTATTTCAAATATTGTGTTTACAGGTTGTGATCATTTTCAAAGTCAGGAGCTTTGGTGTTTGATTCACCGGGAACAACCCCGACCTGCAAGCTCCATGGAGTCACGCCCGTCTGGCAGCTGTTCTATTTTAATCTCATTTACCTCAGTTCAGGACTCCAGGCTCTTTGACTAAATCATGTTCAAATATGTTCATTAGGTATATGACATGTTATGTTCCTTCCTTTCCATTTTAGCCATTAAACACAGTCAAATCAATCATTATTATTACTTATATTAGACTAACATGAATATATATTAAATATATATTAGGACAGTGAAAAATTTATTAGGAGTATGTAATGGATCACAGGTATTGATTTGTAAATAACTGGATATGAATAACTTGAGTTTATTATATATTATACTACAGCATATTTCTAATGAACTAGGCAGCATGTTCTCTTTCTCTTGACAAAACTTTCCTCAAAGATATAAAGATATAACATATTCTGGGGTTAACTTGAAAAAAAAAAGTAGATGTGAAACGTAAAAGTGAGGTCAGAGGTCAAATGTGAAATAAAAGATATTTTAGGAAAATTTGACCTTATTTGACCTTAAAGAAGAGGTCAAAGGACCAGAGTAGAATCCTCATATATCATTTGCTGTGTGCCTGCATGTTCTCAGTACAAAGAGCAGCAAAAAGAAAAATAGTTTTAAATATCATTATTATCACGTTGACCTTCAGATCAATCTATTGACCTTTGAGGAGAGGTCAGAGGTCAGATGTGACATGATGCTGTATTTTAAATCTTTATACAGTACTTTCTATATGTTGACAATACACACCGCACATGTAAGAATTGTACTTTCTAAGTTATGAAGCTTTTTGTCAGTTTCAACCAATAAATCATTAAGTTGACTTTGAAGACTCTGGTGGATGTATGCCAGATTTTCATGGACTGTTAACATGACCCCACTCTGCACCCCTACACAGTCTTAGCAGAAATCATTAAAAACTTTTCAAGCTGTCGTTTTTACAGACAGCATGATACCTATGCTTGCAAACACTACCAAAACATAACTTCCTTGGTGGAGGTAATAAAGACATTTATAAGATGCTTTTGTGAAATATTTTCTATTCTTTTAGTGTGTGTGTGTGTGTGTGTGTGTGTGTGTGTGTGTGTCAGAGTGATTGGTGGTAAGGGATATCCAACACCTAAGAGGACAGACTCACCTGAAGCCGGTGCCAGTTTTCACTTCCTGTACTTATCGACACCTGCTTCCTGTTGCAGGAGGAAGTGGCCACGCAGCACGCAGCCCGAGTGAAACCGGAGAGAGTGTTTGCGCTTCTACATAGGGATTGTGTCGGCAAAAAAATCAGCCTCCGGATGAATTATGGATGAGAGTGATGGAAGGGATAAGAGGAGGAGGAGGCGGGGGAGACAGAAGGAGGAGGTATGACGTTATAGTGTTATCTTCTGTTTTACTGAAACAGCTGGAGAGCTGAGAGAGAGAGAGGTGTCACACACCCACACAGTGGGTTACACAGCGCAGAGCCCCGTTATCCCACCTCATCCTGTCACTGTAATGAAGAGCAAATGAGTTTTATTACCAGAGAACCTAACTTCAAGTTCTGCATTGATGATGAGGTAAAAGTTCAAATTAGGAGGAAAGAAATAAAGGAAAGGAATGAAAGGAAATAATGACCAAAGAAAGAGAAGAAGAAAAGGTAAAACAAAAGATTCTTGAGATGAAGGGCAAAAATCAAACACAAAATCAAAATGAGGAGGAAAGAAAGAAAGAAAGAAAGAAAATGAAGAAGGATGGAAGGAAGCAATAGAGGAAGTCAATAACATTTGTTGAGAAACAAAAAGAAGGGCAAAAAAATCTCAAAAGAGGATAGGGTGAAAGATGGAAAAGAGAAGAATAGATGGAAATCAAGAAAAAAAGGAAATAAAAAACAGGATGTAAAACAAAAATGAAAGTGACAGAGGAGGAAATAAAGTGGCAAAATGGACACAAATATTAAAATAAAATAAGGAAAAACTCAAAAAATAGGACACACTAAGAGTCAACGAAAGAAATAAATTAATGCCAGAGAGGAGAGATAAAATGCAAAGACAGAGGTAACAGAGGGAACTTATTCAGCTTAATACAAGAATCTGAGAACAATAATAACAGCACGTTAAAAAAACAAAAAAAAAACACAAAAAAAACAAGTACTCTTCACTAAAGTACTTGAGTAACTGTAACTAGTTACTTCTGCAGGGTGTCATTGACCCTGACTGTCTTTTCACATGGACCCTCTCTGTGACCTGGCAGCCGCCCTGCCTGTGATTGTTCCACCCAGGTGTGCAGGACAGACTGAGTGAAGGGAAACGGCAGTGAGTTAAAGACACGTCAAAGCCCTTATTTGATCCATAATTGATCGTCTTTATGTGAGATGGGCGGTGAGTGGAAAACAGAGGGAGTCTGATCTAGATAACAAGCGCACCTACCCGTGCTGTGATGGCTGTATGTGACCGCAAGTTGGAGAGAGGCGAGCGGGAGAGTGCCTCGCTTCCATCTCTTGATGTTTTCTCTCTCTTTCTCTTTTAATGAGTGTCAGAATGCAGGTTTCTTTTTCTAAGGAAGAGAGGGAGGCAGGGGAAGGATTGAGGGAGGGAGCAAAACAAAACAACAAGCAAGCAGAAAAAGACCAAAAGAACAAGCGTTTCTGATAAAGTGCTTACGGAGCGTTTATAGCAAGTTCTGCAGACATGCGGTTGAGCACTGATGTAGGGCACAAGCCCACAAGTCATGAGGGGGTTTATAGCAATGATTAGAAGCACACAGCGGGAACAGAGAGCAGGAAACACAGATAGGACTGGGCATAAAATGCTAACACAATGATTTTCACTAATGGTATGTTCACTAAAGCAATGGCCGCTCTTAAAAAGCCCCCTTTTAATCATTCTATCACATTTGCATGATTTTAGTCTGCCAGGCCAGACTCCATGCACATGTTTAAAACTGTTTTTGCCATTCATAAAGAGTGACCTGTTGAGGTCTCAAAGGGCCACCAATTATATGAACAAAAGTCACGAGGTGCACTGCTCAGACTGTTGTCTGACTGTTGTTCTGCATTCTTTGTGTTTGGCTTTGAACACTTTAAAAAAGGAAGTCTTTGTTACAAACATAGGCTGTATATAAAAGATGGACGTAGCCACAGTGACATCACCCATCTATTTTTAAAGCGCTGAGCATTTTCATAATTTTAGCTTTTTGAAAGGAGACGTCACAGTGAGGGTGTGAGTGTTTACTGAGGACTTAGATCGAGGAAGCTGAGAGTTTTTATCCTTAGATGTGTATCTGAAGAAGTCACCCCGTGGTTTGAGGTCCTTTTCAAAATCAGAATCTGCACTTGCAAACTGAAGCTGTGCAGACTGACAGATGCAGCCATTCACCAGACAAAGGGTTTATTACAGCGAACTTTATAAATAATTCCCTATTTTCAGAGGCTAAAAAATAATTGGACAAACCAATATAAATATTAAATATTGGGTTTATTGTTTATTTCTTTTTTTTTTAATAGTACTGCCTGAAGTCTAGAACTCACAATCAGATTCAGTGTTTCCTCCCTTTAGATGCTCTGCTAGGCAGCTACCTCCAGTTGCTACTTGTTTGTTGGTTTCTTCCTGTTCTTGACTTTAATCATGTTGCTCGATTAGATGTTGTAAAGGGGTTTTTCCTAAAACTTTGCAGGGCTGCAGATTGGGGTCATGTTAATAGCCCATTAAAATCTGGCTTACATTCACCAAGATCTTCAAGGTCAGCTTCATGAATTATTTCTCAAAACCTGACAAAAAGCCGTATAACTTAGAAGCTATGAATCTTACAGGTGTGGCGTGTATTGTCAACGTATAGATTTAAAATATCATTTCACATTTGACCTCTGGCCTCACTTTTACATCTCGCATCTGCCTTTCTTTCAGACTGACCCAAAATGTGTTTTATCTTTAAAGAAATGAACTGCCTGGGTAGTTAGAAATCTACTGTAATATAATATTATATAATTCAAGCTCAAGTTTGTTCATGTTACGCCAGATCACAGCAAACAGCTGCCTCAAGGCGCTTTGTATTGTGGGCTAAAGACCCTACAATAACGCAGAGAAAACCCAACAGTCAAAACGACCTCATGAGCAAGCACTTGGCTCAAGTTGTTCGTGTTCCCTGCAGAGTAATTACTGCCCAGCCAGTGAGCTGCCTTGTTGGAAGGTTTGCACTCTGAGTGCTTCTTGTTCAGCCTGCTAGCTGATCTGGCCGTCTCTCGGACAGGTCTCTTTTGTTTTTGCACCTCATATTGAAATTTCCAGTGAACACCTCCCAAATACCAGCTCAGCACTGGGAATCAACTCCAGAACTCCAGATTCATCTATTTAATTTGTCGTGTAATAGCAGGCCTCCCCTTGCCATGAAAGTACTTGTCAGTGAATTGTCCACTTACTTCTGAGCCTTTGAAAATGGGGGGGGGGCGTGTATAACAGTTTTTGCAGCACTTCTGTTAAAACCCTTGAATTAAAGCTGAGTGCCTGCACTTTGGTCAAATATTAATTATTTGATTTACATGCAAAATTCCAAACATCAAGTCATTTTCTAACCTGAGGACCTCAGTGTGGCTGGGTCTAACGGACACCACAGTTTGTGGCCATGATGTGCCTGAAACAGATGACCTTATGAAGATATCAGTGACGTGGCATCAGTTTGGCACGTGTTAAAAAAACAGAGGTGGAAAACGGAGTGGCTGGGGGGAGTGTGACACGTGAGTTTTACTTACAGTTACCTCATTATTTGAAATACTTGGCACATTGCAAATACAAATTTGACATTACAGCATTATAATTATGATGGAAAATAAGTTAAAGCATATAATAACTTCTTTCATCTATCCAGCAAACAGCTGTTGTCCCTCACTTCCTCCTCTGTGACTACAGGCAGGAGAATTTGTTTACTTCTGCCATCACAAAATGTAGAAAAGACAAAAGAGATGGGAAACAAAAGGCTAATGGCCCATCCAGTAGAAGAGATGTTTGTCTTCTTTAAAGCCATGAGTTATATTAATAAAACAACAGCGGCTGTCACAATGTGCGCTTCTTTCTAGACAGGACAGCAGCACGAAGGCTAATGTGATCACAGCATCGAGCTCCACGAAGAACAATAGATACAATCGCTTTCCCAAACAAATAGAGGGAATGATGAATACTGCAACAACAAAATGCCAATAAAGAGGAAAAGGGTTTTAATGACTCCTCTTAGTAAACGAGAGGCCCTCTGTCTCCTTCATCTTCCTGCTCCCCCCACCTGTCCTCTCCTCTTTCCTCTCGTCTCTCTCCTGCTCCTCCACCTGTCTGTTCTCGCAGACTGCCGCTGACTGCCGGAGACGCCGCTGTTCAATGAGCTCTGACTGTGAGCTTGGCTGGTTTGGGACACTGGGCTGATGTGACAAGCGCTGTCCTGGTCCTGCCTGGCCCTGTCTCCACTGTTACGCAGAGTTTGTGGTGACTGGCCATCTCCGTGGTGACAGGTCTGTCACAGGATGTTGGGCAAGTAAGAAAATAAAACCACCTGTCTGTTACTTAACAGGTGTGGGGAAGCACTGAGGACATATGGTGCATTAAAGGGAACCTGGAAAGTCAGCTAATGGAAACTCCTTTTAAAAAGTAAGGATTTTGCACATGAGTATTTTGTGTGTTTTACAATGGTTAAGTGGCAGGAGTGCTCAAGGGTCAAAAGTACCAGTACCCCCAATTTTAGCAAAAACCAGAAAAGAGTGAATGGGCCAAGAAAGACCAGGAAATATAAAGAAAAGTGAAGAAATTAATGATGGAAAAATAGCCCACAGTAGAGCTATACTCTCAAAAAGTATGCTAAAATCCCGCACACTGTTTCTGTTACTCTATTTCAACACTTGTGTTAAACTAAAGCATAAATGCACTATGACAATTAGTGGATGAGGTTTATCAGACGCTCACTGAGACAATACCAGAGTCAATCATGGTGGATGACCTACAAAAATAAATCCACCCCACTCAGAGTTGTTGTCTTTTTCTACTCTTGGGTCTGCTTGATGTGACTGATTACAGAGCACAGCATCTCAACGACATACATGCCACAAGTACTGTTGTGTGAAAGTTTGCAGTTTAGTTTGTTGGAGTACTCTTCAAGTTCTTGGATTGTCAGGAAAATGCTTTTTCTGCTGTGTAGTTCAATTTGTTTGGACAGTGGAAAAAGTTGATGTTTT
>JAMQGT020000808.1:0-10185 GCA_024447675.2 Pterophyllum scalare | reverse complement strand
TGTAAGTTTGTAAACTTAGTAAAGTTCAGCTTATTTAAGTTTATTAATCCTGAACATGTCTTATTTACAGCAGCTGTGTCCACACCTGAGAGCTCTTCATTTCCTGTTGTGATGAGTGTTCGACTAACTTTTGGATTCATAATTATTTTCCTCCTGCTCTTGTTGTATTGCTGCAGACGGTCCAAAGGTGGGACTTTTTTTCCTGATACTTTACACTCACAGATGGATCATAAGGTCCTGAAGTGGAAATGGGTCACAGCAACATAAAAGACACAACCGTGTGAAAGCAAATGTCTTTACATTTTTAATAAAGGTCCTGCTGATGAGCAGACGGTGAATCAGGATGAACGTCAGCAGCAAGTGTACTCCTCTCTGCTTCATGGTTAGTTTTTCATCTAGTTTAAATATTCTGATGCATCCAGACTGTAATTATTACATCTGCTGCAGTTTGAACTCTGCTGAAGGAAACAAGAATACTTGTTTGAACTTGTGTTTGAAATTCTGGTTTTCTCTGACCTGTAGGTGATCTTTGTGTCTATGAGACAATCAGAGGCTCTGAAAACACTGAAAATGGTAAAGTACACACTTTCATTAATACAGAGTCTGTGGAAGCTGGATGATTATACAATAACTGTTTAACATTAAAGTCAATAAGATGAATATTTTATATATCTGTGATTCAGCTCAAAGTCATTAACAAGATGAGTGTTTGCACAAACTCTGAGATTTAAAATGTAAAATCTACATTGATAATTATTCTCACTGATAATAAATGCAAACAGAGGGTTTTTGTTTTTAAATGCTTTCATTTGATCACCTCAACAGGACAATGTGGTGACCCAGAGGAGAGCTCTGACTACTATAATGTGAATCCAAATTCAAGCTTAACAGCAGCTCTTTAGCTGTTTGTATCTTTTTGTCTTTAAAGTAACTTAAAAACTTGACGTCACGTTGAGTGAAAAGGAGCAGACTTTTCATTCACAGCAATGATCCTGATAGCCTGAGTTTATAGTTTCTTCAGAAAGAATCGCTCAGTGTGTTTCAGTCGTTTCTCATTAGATCAGAATATTAATAAAATTTAATGTGTGTTGGTCTGTTTTTATGTTTTCAACTATTGCTTTGATTTTTCATATCATAAATTTCTTTCTGGGAAGCACTTTGTAACTTTGTAATAAATAAAGTGTGTTGTTGTGTGTCACACTGAGAGTACATTTACTGCTGCTCAGTGTTGTGCATGAATCCACTGAAAGAGAGCGTTCATTTAAAGGCACTTCATTGAGTTGTGCTGTGTATTCTCACACATGGTGCCAAAAAGAAGTGTTACAAAAACCAGCAGAAAGTAAACTGCAGAAGCCACAGGCACGCACGCAAGCACACACACACACACACACACACACACACACACACACACACACACACACACACACACACACACACACACACACACACACACACACACACACACAGAGTAATTACAGTAAACTGTGAAGAGCTGCACAATTGAAAATTTCAGACAGCAGTGAGTTCATATCAACAGTAAATAGTTCCAGCATTCATCTTTAAGTACGATGTTACTAAAGAGTCAGAGTGAACAACTATGTGCAACACAGACACACAAAATGCCAGCTCACATCCTCTGATGTCAGAGCTGTGACTCTGCTAGTGTCCAGATCTAAACACAAACTCTCGTGATCTATTTTAGCTGCTTTAGCCTGCCTACAGTTGTTGTGCATCTGCAACTAACCTTTCAGCCCACCTCCACCCATCTCTGAGTTTGTGTGTAGGAAACAAATTTGTTTTTCTTGTCCTTGGGTTTAAACTTTGTTTTCCTTCTGTACAAACAATGAAAAAAAAAACAAAAAACATCTTTTTGATCCCAAAATTTTGCTTTATGTATTTATTACATATTACATTTAATAAACATATATGTATCATTTTCCCAGATAATGCAGGTTACTAGTGGTTTTCATTTGTATCTTAATCTTTTTCATGCTGTTTTTTCTTCAAAAATTACCTATAAAAATGGTACAAATGTTCAATATGATATGATAAAAAAAATGAATAAATTGATGTATTTGATGATGTTGGTGCTGCCGTTGGTACCAGTAATAAAATGGAGTATCAGATGGGTGCTTAACGCAACAACTCGTTACAGTCAGATGTTTTCAAAGTGTGCGACAGTCTGCTGGCTGTCACTGAAAACATGGAATATTAATCCAGACGAAACAACCTGGAGTTGGAGGGGATCGTGGAGTCACTGGGAGAGACTCTGAAATGTAAATTATTAAATAGTAATAAGGGGGGTCGTCCTGCTCCTTATCGATCATGTAAATGGTATATAGAGTTATACAGTTCTTTACTTTGTTTTTTCTTCTGTTTACAGTCAAAGTCTTTATCAGCACAGCTCTGGGAAACATTTAACACAGCAGAGAGGAAACATTGTTCGCATAAGAGCACTTTAATGTTTACTGTTGTGTGTATTGTTCTATGTAGCACCTTGGTCCCGGAGAAACGTTGTTTCGTTTCACTGTGTACTGTGTATATGGTTGAAATGACAAATAAAAACTCTTTAACTTTAACTTTAACTTTAACTTTAACATCCAGCCAGGCAGATCAAGTCATTACAATAAACAATAAATAACTAAATTGCGCCCTCTATTGGCCACTAGCTCTAAACACAACCCAGTGATTATAGTTGAGAGTTGTGTTTTCATTGAGAAATGTGAGAATGATGAAGATCTGACCGGTTTCAATCTGCGTGGAGAAAAAAATATATTTATATGTAATTTTGAGGGTGAGAAGTTCTTCATTCAAATAAATAAACATGATGGTGCTAATTAATCAGGTGGCAATAAACCGATGGGCTAAATGAGCACATCATAAACCAACAATCAGAAAAAAAAGCTCATGAAATTTCCACTGTGCTCGTTGTCTGAACTGCTTGTTTCCTCTCTGCTGTGTGAAATTTGATGAAATCATAAATCAAGACTTAAACCACAGGGTGCATTTCCTTTTTTCTAGGTCGCTCAGTTACAAGGATACCAAGGATAATGGGAGGCAGAGCCTTCAGCTTTCAGGCTCCTCTTGCGCCCAGTTTGGAATGAGTTTGGACTGTGGGATATTTAGGAGTGAGGAAATTTCCCGACTGGACTTGTTACACCGGTGACATCCCATCACGGTATCACGCTGGAGTTTACTGAGCTCCTGACGGACCACAAGAGGAATGTGTTGAGAATTTCGTGTCTATCAAGGATACTTTTTAATGATTTTTTAAAAATAACATATAATCTTATTGGATCGACTGTATTCAATAGGATGAGAACTGCCATTTATAATTACAATTGTACAGTCCAATAAACCCTGCTTGATTATTTATTTATTTAATTAATAAACTTTTTTGCATGCATACTAGACACAAATCAAATGAAAATTAGCAGTAATGCTGTGCAGTTCACGTTGAAGATTTGAATGATTTTCTTATCAAAGTAAATCATGAATGAAGGAGTGGAGTCTCAAGAATAAAGGAAAATCATTTTGATTTTTGAAAAAAGAAAGAAAAAAGGTAATAGAGCTAAATCCATCCACTTATCCTGTTCAGGGTCGCGGGGGGCTGAAGCCTATCGCAGCTGTCATAGGGCGAGAGGCAGAGTACACCCTGTCACATGCAGGGCCAACACAGAGAGACAGACAACCATTCACACCATAGGCGTCTGAACCAGGGGGGGGACTGGGGGAGAAGGGTCCGCCCCCCAAATATTGGAAACAGGCGCATTTGTCCCACCCAAAAATTACACCACGTAGTAGAAAAATATTTGATTCTGAAATCTTTAACTCGCCCGCTTTTATTTTGAAGGTGCAACATAGCGTCATGTCACTGCGCTTCCCCCGCCCCCCTCTGAACGGCTGTCTGGAGACATCGGCAGGAGTGAGAAACTCTTTTGAATGAGGAAAAATGGTCTGTCGGGAATGCTGCCATGAATATGTTTATTTATAATGACTTGCTGTCAGTTTAATTTCATATATAGAAACCGTTTTTTTGGGTTTTTTTTTTTTACAATTTAATTAAATTTTACCACCAAATCACAACAAACAGTCGCCTCCTATTGTAGGTAAAGACTCTACAATAACACACAGAAAACCCAATCAGTCATCTTAATCCTGGGATGGCCACTCGTCCAAAATTTAGCTTGCTAGTACCAGTGCGGCCACCTGATAAAGTAAGCTACAGCCCTGGAATGACATGGTCATTATGCTTGATAAAAGACTCGAGTCATTTTGTTTGGTGGTTTGCCCGCGTCTTACGATTATAAGACACATATGCAAATTATACATGCAATAATAAAGGTGTACAGAACATCATCTTTCCTAGGAACAGAGTATTTGTGGATCTGTCAGGTCTCCTATAATAGTAATAGTAAACTAAACAATAGTAAACTTATTCCTACGCTCTTGAGTCACACTCACTATTTCTCTTAATTTCACAAATAAAACATCATAAAATTGTCTTAAAATTCACAATAGAATAAATCAGTGATATATATATATGAAATTACTGGTTTTCAATAACGGAGGAGGGCACTACCTTAAAACTGAGCGTAGAAGCGCAAGAAAATTTTAAATTTTAACAGCTGCAAAACAGTCTTGCTTCCAGGCCAGACATCCTGATGATCTGGTTACACGCATACATACGAAACACTTTCTGGGCTTGGGGTTTAGGTTGTTAGAGCAGGAAGAAGCTGGTGGGACATTACAGAGTGTTGTCTAAATGCACTGGACATTGCACAACAATCGCTGTCAGACGATCGAGGGACGAATTGTTTACGGACGTTTTCCTGTGTACGCCGAGGCACAATTCATGCGTCTAAAATGGAGAAAAACATGCATCTACACATGGTCCACTTACATTTTATTGGACTTTTCTGGGCTGAACTTTAGTTCCAAAATGCGTTCAGGGACACATGTACGAGTTTTAGCGGTAGCCCTGAGCCTCTGAGCCTGGGATTCTCACAACTGCTGCGGTCAAAGCTACAGGAGCTGTTTGAGGTCGGTGTAAAAGGAAGGAAGCACAGAGAGGTGACAGAAGAAGAAGTCAGAGTCAAACTTGGGTCTCATCCATACTCAGCGCAGCTTCTCTTTCTTCTGCAGTTATTATTCACACAAAGTGACACACTTGGAGCTCAGCTGTGGGTCAGAGTGCAGCAGGGCTGGACGTGAGGATGAAGCACATTTTCCTCTGCATGACGGGGTTATTCTGTAAGTCCACAGAAATGTGGTGATGAGCTGTTACTGTGTGAAAACTGACCTTAAAAAGCTTCAGTTTAGATTCACTTTGATTTGAATTTTGTAAGTTGTTTAATATCTGATGAGGTTTCTTCATGATTTCAGTGCTCAGTACAGTCATCTATGGAAATGCTGAAGGTGAGAAATGTTTTTGCTTCCTGTTTATATAATGTGTGCAGCAAGCAGAGGTCAGTCAGTCACAGTCCTGCCTGAAGATCTTAATAATGAGTCCTTTTATGAATTCTCACACTTATAGTTCATTGAAGTGAGAAATATAAAAGTGTTCACATACACATGGGTAACAAATGAAAATAACTATATCATGTATCAGATACACAGCTTCACTGCAGCTAACTCTGAGATGAGGGAAACTCAGAGTTTGTTCGTTATGTTAGTTTGTTATTTTTTGTATTTCAGTCATTGATGTGAGGACGGAGACAGCGACTACATCACAGATTTATGATGAGAGTCTGATTTATAGTCTCCATCTTTCTAACTGTGTGACTCTGTGGACAGTAATGCAGCTGTCAGACTGTCAGCCAGTTTCCTGCAGTGGAAACATTTACTGAACTGCAACAATCACTGTTTAAATCACACTTATCTGTAGAAGGATTTAGACGCAGTAATATGTTCAGATTCAGAGTCTGTAGCTTTAAATGTAGTTTAACATCATTTAATGACTGAATCTGAGTCTGATCAAACTCAGCATATTGTGTGAGACATTTAAAGAACATCGATAAAAGATAATGAAGTAAATAGTAGAACATTTTAATGAAACTTATTAATTTAAGTTGTTTACACGGTGTTACGACTGTGTGTAAATGTGTGTTAATGTTGATTCCTCGAAACAGTTTGTGTGTGAATCAGCTGTTTTTCAGTCACTTTGATGTTTTAAACAGCAGAATTTTTATGTTTCTATTTGTCTCCTAACTATTTTTATGTGAACAGCTCCCATTAAGCCCACTGTGATCCTGCAGCCATCCTGGACTCAGATATTCAGGGGTGAGACAGTCACTGTCAGATGTGAGATTCAGGGAGGTGGAGGAACTCAGTGGACGTATGAATGGAGTCCAGCCAAGTTAAACACACCTCCAACATCCAATGAATACACAATCAGCAGAGCTACTGAGTCTGACAGTGGAGAATACAGCTGCCAGGGCAGAGGGGACTATTTGTTAACAGAGTGGAGTGATACCATCATACTGATTGTATCATGTAAGTTGGAGATCATCCAGATTATCTAAAAGAGGGAAACCACTTATTTTTCTTACAACTTTGAATCTTTGTCACTTAATGAAAACTGAACTGCAGACTGAAATGAGTTACAAGAGTCACAGTGAGCAGGTGGAGCAAAGCCAAAGAAAAAACTTTTAAATTTTATTCACACGTGTAATGTTTTTATGTTCTCACCACCTTAGGACTCTGTGTTTTACTTTACGGACAATAATATTGTGTTTATGAGAGCAGAGCAATCTCCAGCTTTGAATCCATCGATGAGAGTTTTATTTATTTCTTTGTGTTGTTATGTTTTTGGACACTAGGGGGCAGTTACCTCATGCGCTAGATTAGAACGGAAATAGCCTTTATTGTCCCGCAAAGGGGAAATTCCAGTGTACCAGCAGCAACAGATATAAAAGTTCATACAAGCAGATTTTAAAAATGTTAAAAATCTATAAAAAACAACTTTAACAATAACAGTAATAATAATATACTATACAGACTATATTGGATAAGTAAAAACAGAGCAAATGGTTGTGCAAACGCCAACATTGATGTAATACCTATTGATTATGTTGGGAGCAGTGATGGTTATAAAGTCTTACAGCTGCTGAGAGGAAGGATCTGATGTAGTTACTGCATTTATAAGGAATGGTGTTCATTCATTCAGCAGCACTACTGGGGAAGCACACAGTTATTGACCATGTTGTCTGTGTCAGTTATGTCAGCACTGACAATGTTAATTTAGGCTGCATAACTACTGCTCAACTAGAGGGACAAGAACTGCATGTGGAACTTAATAAAGAAAAAGTTGTTAGGTCTTCTCAGTGTTTGAGTGCACAGCTGTGGGTCAGAAACAGCTTAGGGAGCACTGAGTATGACTTATTGGAAAGCTGATGAATTCAGTTTTTATGTATTTATGAAAACAGAAGTTTTAGTTTTCTCCTGTAACTTCAACAGCAGGTAAACCCAGAGCCACACTGACAGCACTGAGCTCAATCATACCAGCAGGGGGCAGTGTGACACTGAGCTGCTCTGTGGAGGGCTCTGCTGGCTGGAAGTTTGACTGGTTCAGACGTGATTCAGTCTCTTCTGAAGCTCAGCTCATGAGAGGAAATGAAGCAAACAGAGATATTAGAGTCTCAAAAGGAGGTCTGTACCACTGCAGAGGAGGGAGAGGAGATCCAGCTTTCTTCTCTGAGGACAGCAATGAAGTCACCGTGAAGGAAACTGGTGAGTTTAGTATTTTATTCTAAACTCTGAAAGAGTCACACTGTTTGTCCATCTGTTCACTGAACAGTCAAAGACCTTGAAAGTCAAATTCTACCTAGAAAAACATTTATAATTTCCCGCACACTGAAATGACCTGGTTTTAGTTTCAGAGAGATGTGAGGGGTACTTCCCAAAGTCTGACCTGCACAGACCCGTCTGCTCAGTGTCCTCCTCAGTCAGGCTGCAGAAGCACTAAACTGCTGTGAACTGAATAATTAAGCTGAGCTCGCACTGCAGTAACTTATCAGGGATATGGATGTTTAAGCTTTTCATTACCAAACTGTATGAATCAGTGTAACTGATAGATGAAGTGTGTCAATAGAATTCAGCTGAGGGGCCACAGTGACTTTATTGGGTGGGCCTGGACCCCCGAGATTCTACTGTTTATGTTTCTATTTGTGTCCTAACTGGATCTTTTTATGTGAACAGTTCGCATTAAGCCCACTGTGATCCTGCAGCCATCCTGGACTCAGATATTCAGCGGTGAGACAGTCACTGTCAGATGTGAGATTCAGGGAGGTGGAGGAACTCAGTGGACGTATGAATGGAGTCCAGCCAAGTTGAACACACCTCCAACATCCAATGAATACAGAATCAGCAGAGCTACTGAGTCTGACAGTGGAGGATACAGCTGCCGGGGCAGAAGGGACTATTTGTTGACAGGGTGGAGTGATACCATCAGACTGACTGTATCATGTAAGTTGGAGATCATTCATCCAGATTATCTGTTTAATCCAAATAGGTAAAAATACTTTTGTGACCTAATTTTAGCTGTTTTTTCTCAATAAATGATATTAACATATTTCCCTCCAGTTCTTTAAAATGTTCTGGTTCATTTATGTTTTATGTTCTTGTACTAAAATGAACAGATTATAAACCAAAGGCTGAACTGAGAGCTGATAACACAGCTGTTCCAGTAGGGGGCAGTGTGACCCTGACCTGCTCTGTGGACCCATCGTCATCATCATCATCATCATCATCATCTGGATGGAAATATTTCTGGTACAGAGATGAGAAACTCTCTGAACCTCTGACCACACAAGATGCAGTTTTCCTCTCAAATGAACAAATCAGAGTTTCACAGGAAGGACTCTACAGGTGCAGAGGAGGAAGAGGTAGATCCAGTTTACTACACACAAGTACAGTCAGTTAGGATTGACAAAACTGGTGAGTTTAAATTAACATATAGTCAAATATCTGAGTAATGATTAAGATGAAGACATTATATCTGATGGTATTTGAACCTTTTGTCATTCATGTGTTCTTGTTGTTTTTTCTTGAATATTAACAGTGTCAAACAAAGCGCTCTGTGAACTCATCATCATCATCATCATCATCATCATCATCTGGATGGAAATACTACTGGTACAGAGATGAGAAACACTCTGAACCTCTGACCACACAAGATGCAGTTTTCCTCTCAAATAGAGCAAATCAGAGTCTCACAGGAAGGACTCTACAGGTGCAGAGGAGGAAGAGGAGACCCAGGTTACTACACACAGTACAGTCGAGTCAGTCAGGATTGACACAAACTGGTGAGTTCAAATTTAACACAGTGTTAAATAATTTATGATTTAGGAACATGATGTGTTTACTACCAGATTTCTGGTCTTAAATCAAACCTTTTGTCATTCATGTGTTCTTGTTGTCCTTTCTTGAACACTAACAGTGTCAAACAAAGCTGTTGTGACTCTGCATCCAAACTGGACTGAGATATACAGAGGAGAGACGATCACTGTCAGATGTGAGATCCATGGAGGAGACACTGAGTGGGATTATGAATGGGAAACAAACAGCTACACAAAACCTCCAAATCAAAATGAATACAGGATTAGATCTGCTTCATCATCCAACAGTGGAAACTACCGCTGTAAGGGCCGAATGAAAAGTTCACAGCATGAAACAACAGAGTGGAGTGATTCAGTCACACTGACAGTTTCTGACAGTAAGTAGAGTCATAGCTCCTTTAACCTGAGAATATAAACAGGCTGGAAAAATGTGTTTCTGTTAGTACATGTTGAGATTAGAGAGATTTTAGATGTTTAGATAGTCTGACTCTTAAAGTTCATAAAGACTAAACATTGAGAGAAACTCTTTATTGAACAGATGAACCCCGTCCTGTCCTCACTGTGTCTCCATCATGGCTGAGTCCTGGAGCCTCAGTAACTCTGAACTGTGAGGTTGAACATCCGTCTGCAGGATGGAGCTTCTACTGGTATAAAGCTGTTCCTGATCTATCAGAGAAATCCTACAGGTATGAGCTGCTACCTGATGGCAGTGGGACTGCACAGGACTCCTACATCATTGATGGACAGACACACACAGCAGGATATGTGTGTAGAGCTGGAAGAGGAGACCCAGAGTATCACACTGATCACAGTGACCCAAAGTTTGTCTGGTCTGCAGGTCAGTGTG